>JANFOE010000485.1:0-35000 GCA_025667525.1 Glebionis coronaria
ATTTTGTTTCGACACTGATAGCTCTCCTGTTAAAATAGGTAAGCTATCATGTTTTGGGTAGGCGAATTATAAGGCGAGTAACCTAGGTGAGCTATCTAGGCAAATTATCAAGTGTATTCGATAATACACTTCTATAGGCGAACTAACGTGTTTTCTAGGCCGTCGTAATCAATAGTTCTCTTCTCCTAGGCGAGCTAACAAAAATTAGGATTAGGCGAGTTAACAAAACACTAAGCGAGTTAACAAAACACTAGGCGAGTTAACAAGTTTAATTCCAGGCGAGCTATCATAGTTCAATATTAGGCGAGTTATCAAGTTTGGACTAGCCAAGTTAAAAGCTTTCGAGTTTAGGCGAGCTAACAAGAACACTAGGCGTGCTATCCACTATGACACCAAAACATGAACAGTTTTTGGACTTTGGACATAGGAGAGATAACATTTGGACTTAGGCAACTTTTAATTGGACTTAAGTGAACTTAAAACATCAATATCAAACAAATACTTGAAGAATTTTTACGGTTTCTTCGTTGGTTTGTAAAATTCCGCGAATTTAATTTCTTATTTTTTCCATGAATTCTAGTATCCTGTATTGTTCTTATTTTAACAAGCACAACTACTTCCTTTCACCGCTCGAACAAAAAGTAATATTGACTTAGGTGATTGATTTAATAATGACGACTCTTTTGATATGTCAATTCTCTCGGGTACCAACACTAGGACACCCATGCTTATCAAAGAGCTTTATGAATCATGAAAGAGTCAAATGGATCTCTATATGATAAACCGACCACATGGATGAATAATACTTGAGTTGGTGCAGAATGGGCCATTATATTGGTCCACAATTGCGGAAAATAATGTGACTCGACCTCGCAAATATAATGATTTGACACGTGAGCAACAAATTCAAGCAGAATGTGATGTCAAAGCCACAAATATAATTCTCCAAGGTCTTCCATCTGATATATATGTCCTCGTGAGTCATCATAAAGTAGCAAAGGAATTATGGGAAAGAATCAGTACTTTGATGCAAGGCACCTCATTGTCTAAGCAAGAACGAGAGTGTATGTTATATGATGCTTTTGATAGGCTTGAGTATATTTGATGACGTATAGTCCCTAGTTGGGCTGGATAGCCCGACCCACGGGTATTAACCGCATCCATCAGTAATGGATTGAATGCTTATGCGATGCGCGCGCAAGCCCAGGAGGCCAGGTAAGCCGCTGTCGCACATACAGATAATTACTTAGCCAGGTCCTCGTGGCAGCGCGACAGGATCATACAAGAATATAATCTATCGTATAGATATATTCGCCTAAAGGGAAGAGATATATACTTACCTTGGTTATGCGATAAGGATCAAGCTATTTTAGGTCATTATCTCTTCCTTTGGCCGCAAGAGTAGGAGAGCCCAGCCTGGACTCTCTCGGGTATAAAAGGAACCCCATAGGTTCCACAGAGGTACGATACACACAAATACCCTAAACACTAGATACTCAAATCGATTACTTACTCTCACCCCAGAGTCTAATCGTGGGTCACAAGTCCACGGTAAGCCTAACGGTGTCTGTTTAGTGCGCAGGGTCCTCAAAGAAAGTTTCACTTGGTGCAAGAGTCGGAGTCCACAAGACCCCAAATTAAGCCTAATCTGGGTCAAGTCTCGGTCTACCAACTTTTGTATCAACAAGTTGGCGTCATCCGTGGGACCCACACTAAGCTCTAGCTAATGACGAAAAGCGGCAAGAATGAAGGCCGTCAAGGATCCTCAATGGTAGATGGCGGTATCACATCCGTGAATGCTACTCCTGGATCTACCAGTGAAGCAAACACCAGAGATGTAAACAACCCTCCAATCGTAAGAACAGGTGGACTGTTCTCAACTCCCCTACCCGCCGTGGGGGGAAAAGGCGTCGAATGAGAGTCAACTCAGCCTCCTCCCAATAAGCAAACAAGAAAGACGCTCCAAGAGGAGGGCGGGGAAGTCATTGCTACGGAGACACGCATGATGGAGGAGTACGTAGCTAATAACCTACAAACCCTCATTCCTTTGGTTGCTAACCACGAGAAGATGGTAAAAGAAGCAAAGCGCGCGAAGCGCACCGCATCCTCAGAAGGCAACCTGTCAAGATCGAGTGATAACCTCTCGGAAAAACACATGCACGCAAGTTACTCCTCGGATGACCAAATCTTCTCGCAACCATGGAGAATAGACAGGAAAAACACTTTTACGAGGCACATACAGTATTATGAAGATACAAGAAAGCGCCGCATGCCATCAAATGTGAAAACTTATGATGGCACTTCAGATCCAGAAGACCACTTAAAAGTGTTTGAATCCCAGGCAGGTATTGAACAATGGCCAGAACCCGTATGGTGCAACATGTTCAACTCTACACTCGTAGGTAACGCGCAGATGTGGTTCGATACGCTTCCGCCTACGAACAATCAATGGGTACGAAGTGTTACGGAAAGCATTCAAAAGAAACTATGTGCAACAGAAAAGACATGATAGGAGTGCTGTATCACTTACCAGGGTAAAGCAGAAGCAGGGCGAATACCTGGAAGACTTTCTGGAACGTTTCAATAGCGAGTGTCTTCAGATAAAAGACTGCCCAAATTTTTTGAAAGTATCTTGCTTCATGGCGGGTATACAAAACAACGATCTAATAAAGAAGCTGAATGAAAGAACGCCCGAAACCTTCGATGGAGTACTAAGGTGCGTAAGGTCTTTCATACAGGGAGAATCAGCTGCTTAAGAAGTAACACGAAACACCTATGACTACAGATCTGTCCACACGCCCAGTGAAGGGCCCAACAAGTGTGGCAGACCTCCAAGCCTTGATTACTTAGGAAGGAGAAGAGAGGGACGAACTAGTAAGTCTAGGTTTACTCCCCTTAAGTTAACCCCAAGATAAATCCTCGTATCAGAAGGTGCGAATTTCCCAAGGCCAACGCCAATGACCGCTTCGGTCGAAAAGCTCGTCGGTAATAGATATTGCGAATACCATGATGAGAGGGGCACGCTACGAATGAATGTATTTAGCTGCAAAATATATCGAAAATATGGTAAAGAAAGGCGAGTTGAAACACCTTGTCAAGGAAACCACGAAAGACAAAAGACAAAAAATCGCTAACGTGAACATTTACATGGTGAAATCATGGTAGCGAAGGGACCAGACAAAAGGTGAGTCAGAAATTCTTGAAGGGAAAAGACATTTCCTTCCCCCCAATCAACGCGAGGAACATCGTAGAGGGCCCGTTAGTTATAGAAATAAGCATTGGTCAGCACATCATACATCGCATGTATGTGGATGGAGGTTCATCAGCATAAATAATGTATGAGCACTGCTTCTTGAAACTTAGTGCAGAAGTACAAAGCCAAATGATACCTGCAACCTCCCCGCTCATCGGTTTTAGTGGAGAAGCGGTGTGGCCTTTGGGCCAACTAAAGCTAGTAGTGAAAGTAGGAGACGTTGAGCACTCAACAAATGTCTCAATGAATTTCCTGATCATACGGCCGCCATCGCAATATAACGGGATTATAGGGCGACCAGCTATCCTAGCAATGCGAGCGGTACCTTCCACAGCTCATGGCATGATCAAATTCCCAGTGGATCGAGGAATCGTTACGACCTACAATACATCGATAACTCCCCCGGAGTGTAACGCGATCACAGAACCTCCACGGGTTACAATGGAACCTAAGGTAAACTCACCGCCAAATCTAAAAGTAGCACTGCATCCACAATATCCAGATCAAGAGGTTACAATTAGAGGAACACTGTCTGACAAAGGAAAGACGGACATGTGTCGCCTTTTAGAGAACAACCTAGACATCTTCGCATGGGAACCCAAAGATATGACAGGGGTACCAAGGTCAATAGCCGAACACAAGCTCCAAATCCACGAAGGGTACCCTCCGATTAGGCAAAAGAAAAGAGGACATGCCCCAGAACGCAACAAGGTGATACTCGAGGAAGTGAAAAAACTAGTAGACGCACGAATCATGAGGGAAGTTTACTATCATGACTGGATCGCTAACCCAGTAATGGTGAATAAACATGATGGCAGCTGGCGCATGTGCGTTGATTTCACAGACCTCAATAAAGCTTGTCCCCAAGATTGCTATCCACTCCCAGAGATAGATTGGAAGGTGAAATCATTGTGCGGGTACCCCTTCAAATGCTTCCTGGACGCATACAAGGGATACCACCAAATAAAAATGTCAGAAGAGGACGAAGAAAAAACAACATTCCATACCAGCCAGGGTGTGTACTGTTACACAAAAATGCCATTTGGACTCAAGAACGCAGGGGCCACGTATCAACGACTGGTTGATAAAGCATTCGAAAGCCAAATAGGGCAAAATTTGGACGTGTATGTCGACGATTTGGTAATCAAAAGTCACATAGAGAGCGAGCTTATCCGGGATATAGAGGAAACATTCTCAACACTAAGGAGAATAAATATCAAGTTAAATCCCAATAAGTGCACTTTTGGGGCAACAGAAGGCATGTTCCTAGGATACATGATTGACCCCAATGGCATCAAACCATGTCAGGGAAAACAGACGTGGTCATTCAACTCCAAAGCCCAAAAACAAAAAAGGAAGTACAGTCGCTAAATGGTAAACTCACATGGCTGAACAGGTTCCTGTCCAAGTCAGCGGAGAAGTCGCTCCCTTTATTTAAAACGCTAAAAAGGTACATTAAGAAAGGGGATTTCAATTGGATTAAGGAAGCGGAAAAGGCCTTCGAGGAATTGAAAACACATTTGGCTTCGCTCCCTATGATAGTCGCACCACGACCTAACGAGGAGCTAATAATGTATTTGTCTGCTACACATGGAGCGATCAGTGCAGTGCTAATGACGGATAGAGAAAGTGTGCAAACTCCAGTATACTTCATAAGTAGAGCGTTGCAAAGCTCAGAGCTAAATTATACCCCAATGGAAAAATTAGTACTCGCACTGGTGTTTGCGGCAAAGAGGTTGTGTCGATACTTCCAAGCGCACCCAATAGTAGTGATAACTGATCAGCCCATAAAGCAGGTAAATATCAAAATCGGAGGCCGCAGGTAGATTCCAAAAATGGAGTGTTCTACTAGGGGAACACAACATTACGTACAGACCGCGCAATGCCGTAAAGGGGAAAATTTTGGCAGATTTCCTCATTAAAAAACCAGACGAAGGCGTTCAAGGGCTAGATCAAAAGGAAGAAGACCCAACCCCGTGGGTCTTGTTCACGGATGGGTCCTCTTGCACTGATGGATCAGGTGCGGGTCTAATACTTACCAACCCCAACGGAATGGAATTCACCTACGCATTGCGTTTTGAGTTCACAGCCACAAATAATAAGAGAGAGTATGAGGCGCTAATCGCAGGGCTAAGAATCACAGCACGAATGGGTGTGCGCAATCTCGAAGCAAACATAGATTCTCGACTCGTGGCAAACCATATACTTGGTGAGAAGATAACATGGTGCAATACTTACAAAAAGCCAAAGCATTGATTGAAGGTTTCAATAAGTTCCGAATACGCCAAGTACCCAGGGGGGAGAACAAGAAAGTAGATGCACTTAGTAAAATAGCATCTACCAGCTTTGCACACCTATCAAAACAAGTCCTGGAGGGGATTCTCAAGGACAAGTCAATAAAATAGCAAGAGGTCACATCGGTTGTAGAGGAAGAAGGCCCTACATGGATGACACCGATTGTGGATTATTTGACGAATGAGTCACTCCCACATGACGAAACCGATTCACGACGAATACGAAGACATTCGAGGAAATTTGAAGTCAGAGATTGTCTCCTTTACAAGCGATCATTTCTCCAGCCCTGGCTAAGATGCGTAGGGCCACGCCAGGCGCAGTACATCATTAGCAAAATCCACGAGGGGTCATGCGGCATGCACGTAGGACCAAGGTCCGTGGTAGCAACAGCGTTGCGCAACGGGTACTACTGGCCAAGCATGTATACGGACGCGCGAACACTCATTAATAAATGCAATGACTGCTAGGTACACAGGCCAATACCTCGGCAACCCCGGGAGGAGCTCACACCGATCACCTCCGCTTGGCCATTCTTTAAATGAGGAATAGATATCGCTGGACCTTTTCTCGTAGCCACGGGTGGGATTAAGTTCCTCATAGTCGCGATGGATTACTTTACAAGATGGATCGAAGCGAAGGCAGTCGCAACAATCACGGGGAACCAGGTGAAGAGGTTCGTATGGTACAACATAGTATATCGTTTCGGACTACCCGATGAAATAGTATTTGATAATGGAAAGCAATTCGCGAAGAACCCATTCAAGGATTGGTACGCAAATAAAGGAATACACCGACGGTTCGAATCAGTAGCCCATCCACAAAAGAATGTACTTGTGGAAAGAGCAAACAAGAGTTTGGGAGATGTCATAAAACCATGACTAGGGGAACATAATAGGAAGTGGGTCGATGAGTATTCGCATGTCTTGTGGGCACATCGCACGATGATCAAGACAGCCACAGGTGATACCCTTTTCGCCCTAACATATGGTACAGAGGCAGTCATCCTAGCTGAGATCAGATTGCAAACACTCCACACAGCGGATGTAGACATGGTTACTAACGATGATGAGCTGCGACGGAACTTAGACATAATCGAGGAGCGGTGAGAGTTGGCAGCAATCCGCGAAGCTAAGTCAAAAGCAAAAATGAAAGGCTATTATGATCTTAGGGTGCGCAAGACCTCCTTCAGGCCAGGTGACTTTGTGTATCACTCAAACGCGGCCAGTCGCGCTGAGAATACAGGAAAACTTGGACCTAAGTGGGAGGGACCTTATATAGTGACATATGCACTAGGGAATGGCGCGTATCGGCTACGTGACATGGATGGCCGCGACCTAAAAAGACCTTGGAACATATGCCATCTAAAGAAGTGCTACCTTTAGTGGCGGACTTCTTGAATAAATGTATTGTTTTTTCTTTTATTTCATGTGTTAAAACTTGCAAGTATTAATAAAACTGTCGTGGTAACTAGCTAGTTCCATGACGGATTCTGAAAACATTTCTTTTTGTCATACATATTTTCTTTTTTTATGTATTATATATTGCCTATTGGCGCACGCGTGCACAACGTTTCCAGGCGAAATAAGAGGAATGAGCCTACCATACTAATTAGACTCGTCGAGTAAGTGGGATGCAACCCCATCGACCATGTATCGCGTATCCTTATTAGGCCCCTTGCTATTTATGACTTCGTAGCAAGTTATGCAGTCAGTAAACTCTGAGACTGTTAAGACACAATCGTGCGCACCTAACAATTGGTCAGCCTCACCTGGCCGTCCTTATGGTAGTAGCGGTATACCGCACATAATGAGCTTCTCAAACCCATATGGACCATTTATGAGTTACATTAACTCATTAAGCGAAGTCGTGTGACAAACATCAAGCACACTTATCATAAATCGGAAAATAGTGTTTGTTGCAACCAAGAGCGAACATTTGGGCATCACAAAATAAGCAACATATTTACAAGTCAGTAGCGTGGTTGGTGAGCAAATGGGTCTCGGATGATGACCTCTTTAATTTCAGCAACGGTGGGCAGTAAGCAGTGGCACGATGGTCCCTTAAGCTCTTCTTCATTTGGTCCAACGTGTGAGAGTCCTTCTCTAGCAGTGGTAGTGGCAACACAGGAATGGAGGGCACAAGATGGGCCGCGCCAACAGATGGTGCAGCCTCTATGTTCAGAAGGGCCCTCTTGGCAGCAACGCGACTCTCATGCGCTGCAAGCACCTCGGATAGTGGAACTTCCTTCTCAAATTTGAATGGATCAAGTGCGTCCCTAGGATGTGCAAATATGGGTATTGTCAGCTGCTCCATAGACGGTTTTAGGTGGAAGTCCGGCAATGCTTCTGCGCCCTCGGCTTTGTGGCGCACCAGTGTAAGGCCCTCCATCACAATTTCCAGGGGTACCTCATGGTCCTTATCCTCTAAAGCAAAGGATGGCAGTGGACAGGCTTTCATATCCTACAAGGCTGTTGTCAGTTTGGAATCGGCCTTCGGGTCATAAAAGGACACCTCTGCTAAATCTTTAGTCAGTAACTTTGCCTTGTGTGTTGTCACCAAATCCCTGGAAGTACCCTCGTTAACCGCAGCTATCACCGACTTGGAAAAAGAAGTTAGCAAGGTAGGGTCTTCCAAGGCACCCATCGCGGCTAAGCGCAAACAATGGCGCACTAGCCACCGCTTCTCAGCTACTTCCTTCATTAAGCGAGGATACAAGTCTTCCTCCAGCTCTAGGCTCAACCTCTTTAATTGACCATTGAGGTCGCTCACATCCTCCTTCACTTTGGCGCCGAACGCGTCAACATCAGCTACGAACTTATTTTTTCCTTCTTCAAAGGCCCCCATAGCAACTTGGTTGGAGGCCTTTAGCTGGTTGAGCTGGGCGCGCTCTTCATCTAGAGCGGTGGATAGCCTGTTCCTTTCCTCTGTCAAAGAATGGAGAAGGGCTGCATCCTTTCTTCCCCTCTCGATCTCTTGGTCGATTTTTTCTTGCATATCCTCCAGCGCGATGGATTTTTCGTCAGTAACTTGCCTCAGTCTTTCCTCCGTGGTGCGGACTTGGGCAGACAGCTCTAGGAATCTCTTCTTTAGATGTGACGCCAATGTCACATGCTGCGCTGCTAGATAGTTGGCTTCATCCGCCAGGACAGCGTCACTCATTCCTTCCAGAATTACCGCTCGGCCAGGGGGCACGATGTTATCCAAGAAACTTGAGAAGTCAAAAGCGCTTGTCAAATCCGAGGATGCAGGCAGTTCCCAGCTAGGAGCAAAGACAGGGTCTTGGAGAAACGCACTTCCCCCTGCTAATGAAGTATCCTTGTGGGGGGAAGGCGTGGTCTCAGCTTTCGTAGAGGACTTCTCTAGGTTGTCACTGATACATAGGAATGATGGTGGGGAAAAAAAAGAAAAAGAAAACAACATGAGAACAAAAACTACCATGTGTGGGAAAGAAGTTACCCCAGGTTGATGGTGACTGGAGGAGTGCGAGGGGGAGTCTTCGCAAGGTTCTGCTCCAACTCTTCTTCGGTTGTGCGCACCTCCGTCCAGGAGGGACCGGCCCCTGTGCGCGCAGCTTTACGTGGAGACGATGGGGGGCTCCTTTGTCTCTTCCCCAAGGTAGAAGTATCTTCTTCACCAAATTCTTCTGCGCCTTTCTCAATGTCCTTGGTAAGATTATCCGAAGACAGTGAGGAGCTGAGGAAGGGCGGTGGTGGCTGTTGTGCTGATGGTGAGGGTGGTGGCTGATCCGCGCCTGTGTCATCGTTTTCTTGGGTAGCGGATGCCTCTCCGACTTCCAGGTCCATGGTGTTTTTCTAGGCACGGTCTTGGAGGGATTCTTCATTTTCCCTCTCAGGACGAGAGTATACCATCAAATCTTCTGGGAATGCACCACGAACGAGTTCAAGAAGGTCCATAACTGCGCAACAAGCAAACAGACACACAAAAAGATAAAATTTAGTTTCTTGGCACAAGAAGGTACTTACAGAATGCTACGGTGGATGGGAGGAAGAACTACTAACCCTGGCCGTCCTGGGTGTAGAAGATGGGTATCCTGTGCGCGCCACATATCGGTGTGCGACTTAGTCCAAGGGTGACTAGCACACTCTCTGGATACGGCTGTACGGGGATACGATTGTTGTTTAAAGTCTCCGCGTCTTTAGGATTATAGGAGTTGCGGCCAGGTAAGGGGTCCTTCCTGACCATTTCGAAGGTCAAAAAAGGGAAGTGGAAAGGGAAGACGGCGTCGTCAAGCCAGAAGAATATGTCATTCCAATCCCTTAGGGAGTCTACTTTTCTGTCATAACATTTGTTAGGAATAATGAAGCCAAGACACTTAGACACTGACAAGAGGAATTTGGACATTGATAGGAAGAAATCAAGCGTTGTCAAAACAAGCGTTGACAGGAAGAAGTCAAGCGTTGATAAGAAGAAGTCAAGCACTGATAGGATACTTAGTCTACACGTTTTATGTTTCTAGTAAAGATATGTTCGACAATGTATTTCTTCTGTTTATCTTTACCTAAAATAGCTGATACGTAGACTCTGGTACAAGGCTCCTTGATCTATAAAAGTAGGCCTTTAGGTTTAGTTCAATATATGTTTTTCACACTTTCATTTTACGCAAGTTCGATTAATCAATCAAAGTGAAAGTTTGGTTTATCTTGTTTGTGTGTTCTTGTTTAAGTATTAATTCCGCATAATACTTAAATTGTTTCATACAACAAAGTTTCTCTAAGTGTTTAACTTGATTTATTCTCGTTTACACAAGCTAAATCGATCTAAGTTTGGGATCAACAAGTGGTATCAGAGCTTGTTGAGGAACTTTGATCTTAAGAACACAAAAAACCTAAATCGCCAAAAACCCTAATTTTCAAGAAACCCTAAAATCCAGACAACATGTCTACCCACAGTTGACCTCCTCCTCAAGCCCTAACATAAAAATCCCCATGCTAGACCTAGACAAATTTGAGCTATGGAAGTTCAATTTTGAGCAGTACCTTCAAATCCACGACCAGACCCTATGGGAAATTATTGAATATGGAAACACATTTGATAAGGCTGCCAAGATTCAAGCTACTATTACTTTAAGATCAACTCCAGGCTCAAGTGAAGCTGATCAAAAAGAACAACCTAGAAATGGGAGAGCTGTCTCAGCTGAGGACATTGCAAAGAGAAAGAATGACATGAAAACTCTAAGCATCCTCAAACTTTCTTTGGACCAGCCAATCAGCACAAGTATAGAGGTTATGAGTCTGCTAAAGATCTTTGGGCAACACTTCAAGTCACTTATGGTGGAATGATGATACTGCCTCAGAGAAAAAAAAGCAACTCTTGCATGAGTATGCTGTCTTCAAAGCTCTTCCCAATGAAAAGCTAAGTGGGGTGAGAAGCAGACTTCTTGACATAACAAGCAAGTTGTCATTTATGGGAACAGTGCATGATGATGCTGATATCATCACCACTTTCCTTAAAAGTCTTGGTGATGCATGGAAGATTGAAGCAAGGTCTATGATTGCTAATAATACTCACAAAAGTTCCACTTTTGATGACGCCTACAATAAACTGAGGATTGTAGAAAGTGAAATCCTTTTGGATCAAGGAAGCAAATCTACCAATTGAAATATGGCCTTCTTCTCACATAATGAAGGTCAATTTGATCAAAGGGAGTCATACATGCACCCCGTTACTGGATCACCTTGTGTCAACGTTGGACCAAGCTTTGTCAGCGCCCCACATTCAGACGCTGACACATACAATGTTGACTCACCAAGAGTTAAGCATGCTGGTATTGATCTAGATACAGTATGTGCATACATTGCTTCATTGCCCAATGGTTCAGTGATTACACATGAGGACCTTGAGCAAATTAGTGATGAGCATTTGGAGGAGATGGACATAAAGTAGAATATGGCACTTGCAAGCATAAGGGCCAATAGATGGAACAGGAGATTCAGGAAGAAGATGAGTTTTAATGCTAAAGACACTGATGGGTTTGATAAATCCAAGGTTGAGTGTTACAATTGCCATAAAATGGGTCACTTTATGAGAGAATACAGATCTCCAAAAAGGTCTGATGCTGGAAAGCCTTCAAGCCAAATCATCAAGGTTGAAGATACCAAAGCTATGGTTGCTATGTAAGAGATTGATGGTGTTGGCTGGGACTGGAGCTTTTTGGCCAAAGATATGGAAAAGAACAAAGCCTTGATCGCAGAAAAGAAGGAAGATGAGCATGTTCACTATGCTCTCACGGCACATTCTTCATCTTCATCAGACAATGAGGTATATGATGATGCATTTTGTAGTAAAGGTTGTCGTTTGAACTCTGAAAAACTTAACAAAGAAATTTTAAAGTTAAAATCAAATGTTTTTGATGAAAAATGCAAGTTATCTAACTATCAACTTTCACTTGTTCAAACTGAAAAGACTGTGGCTGAATATAAGAAAATGGAGCTTGACCTAAAAGATCAAATCAATGTTTTGACTCTTGACCTAAATGCTAGTATTTAAATTAGGGACATCTTGGAGAGATTCAAAGGTGTTATACAAGCTGAGTTGGATGAGGCCATTAAAAACAAAAATAAGGTAGGGCTTAAAATTCAAAGATTTGATAAAGCTTCTCAAACCCTAGAAAAATGTGTTAGTTGTAACAACCCAAAACCGTGGTCAATTTAATTATATTATTACGTATACTTTTGAAATTTTTGACGAGGTTGATTATTACGACGATTGGTAATTTGATTTGGATGATGTTGAAATTTTATTTTTACGTTTTGACGAGTTGCGAGGATTATTAGTGATGACGATATCGACGGATGCCCGAGAAATTTTACATTTTATTTTAAACATGTCGATGTTTAATAATTTGACGTTTTTATTTTAAATGTCGTATTAAGTCGTGCCGGGACTATATAATATCATATTTTTTGTGCGTTTTAAGTTTTGAGAAACATTTTTATGAAACCCGAGACCCGTAAATACTTTCAAAAGTGACTAATAGTCATTTCCCGCTTTTTAACAAAGTATTTGCATTTTGGTCCAAAAGAATCACAATTGGCAAAAACTACCCTAAACTTTTCCCATATAAAATGGAAATTTAAACACAAAACACACACACAATCACAACACATGCAAATTTCTCTCTCTCTCCCTCTTTTTCATTCTTTGTCCGTCCACCAAACAAGAACAAACACCCCTTGATTTTCAAAATTTAGTTTGATTCAACAAAAACTAATCAAAGACCCATCTTAGTTTCATCATTCTCTATCCATTGGTATGAAAATTTCCCACATGTATGAACATTTTTGAAAAACCCATTTTTGGATGAAAATCATGTTGTTTGATCTTAAATTGTTGTTGTATGTAGGTGTTTATGTTCATATACATTAGTTTTAATGATTGCATGTTGATATTTTTGAGTTGAGTTTTTATGAATTAATCATCTAGGATGATTTAGTGTGTTATGATATAAACTAGTAGTGTAAGAATGATTATAGTGGTAAAAATGGGGTTAAAATTTGGTGAAAAATTAATTTTGAAGGATATTTAAATATATATTTTTAAACAGATTATTAAAAGTAATTTTCTGAAAATATGAGTTTGAGTTTGAGATGAACTAATTAGATATTGTTGTAGATGATTATTTATCTTCGTTTTAGTAGAAGGTAGGACTTCTAGCTCCAAACGAGCGAAAAGTTACGTTAATTTGATTATTTTGTGTACTGAGACACGAGTATCATCACAATATATAATTGTTGTCGATATTTGGATCGAATCTCGGGGACTATAAAATGGATTTTTAAATATGTCATGGACTGATTTTGAAGGTTAAGTATGATGATGTCGAGTTATTTTCAAAGTTGAGTGTCGGTTTCATAAACGGAGAAAAATAAATGTGTTAAAAGACTATATGAGTTGTTGACGTGAAACTATCCGGTTTTTGTAGTTCAAAGATGAGTCGGGCAGGGAAATTTAAATATAAAATATTTTGATGAATTTTTAACAGGGCTTTCTATATATAGTAAGTGAAGTTTCTGATTCGTATCTTAAAAATTTGACGTGTTTAAGTGGGGTAAATGAGCTTGTACATTTGGTGTGTACCGACAGATTTTTATCGAAGGAGTTAACTAATAGAATAAAATATATAGAATGGAGTAAAAGGTCACTTGTATTATTTTTATTTTGGATTGATTTTGATTTTATGATTTTGAGTTGATATTACTAAGTATGGATTTTTCTCGAGTTATTATTGATGTACGCGCCTTATTTGATAGGTTGCGGTTTTTGTGTTTACCGGGCATCAACTATCGTCGAAGATCGTCTTGCTATTGCTATTACTTCAGGTGAGTCTGTAGCCTCGCTTTCTACTTGTTTTAATGATTTTAAAACCCGCGAGGGGGATACATGCTATTTGGAGTAAAATGAACACATGTCATGAGTAATTGTTGGACCCGATGTTGCCTTTGTTGCATTTGATGAAATGAATTGTATAAGTACCTAATTGCATAAGACCCTAAATTCATGAGCCGTTAACTAACTTCTGACTTGATGTTGCGAGTTGGGAATAGCCGCTTATTCTAATAATAGTACTATTAGGCTGACAACCCTATCTGAGACCAGGGCTTTACGCTGAGTAACCTGCTGGGAAGGATAATTTTACGTGAATGAGAATTGGTATTCTTGCAATTAATACCCTAGTAGGGGTACTGGTATTTTTCTAGACATGCTGGCATTTGGCGTGGGTGACTAAGTTAAGGGGTCGGTGTCATGAGCTTAATACAATTCCATAGCTACTGCTATAATATGATATACCTGATTAATAGATTGTATGACCACAATTCTATTAAACAATTGTGAATGATTTTTACGATGTGTTCAATTATGTTTTGTAAAACCTATAGACTTGCTCAACCTTTGTGTTGATGATTTTAAGCATGTATTTCAGGTACTTGAAGTTGTTGAATTGCGGAGCTTGCTGGAGAAGGATTGCGGAATTGCTTTTGTAGTAATTTGGTTTATAACATATTTCTTTCCCTATTGTCGTAAACATATAGTAAATGGTCAAATATTTTGGTAAAAGGTTTGTTGTTTTGATTAAGATCCTAGGGGAACCTGTACGGTACTCTGATATATTTTTAAACCGATTTTACTTGGGATTGAAGGTTTTAGACCTTGATTTAAATTATTTCCATATTTGTTCTTAAATATACTGTTTTTGGGCCATTTAAAGAGTATTAAAAGGAAGTTTGTGAATAACACCCAATTGTGTATTTTCCGCTGCGTAATGTAAAATTGGGAGTGTTAGAGATTGGTAACCAGAGCTTTTTAGTTATAGCGAATTAGGTCGATTTTTGAAAATGTCCTAAACTATAACTTTGGTGTCGAAAGTATTTTATAAAAGCAACGCAACTTCTCTGCAAGGCTCCGGTAAGATTATTTATTTTGTTATGCTTTGTTATTATAGATGTATCCCTTATAATTGTTGTGAATTCTTGAGTATTTATTAAGTAAATACTGCAATGAGGTATTGGTATTAATGAAAGGACGTGGAGTGCTTTCATCATAATTTCATCATAATTTTATTTTTATGAATATTGTATAGTTATCATTTGCAATGCATTGCAATCGCATACATATATATTTGACATATGTAAATTATTTGCATTTGCATAATTATTGCATCGCATACATATATATTTTGCATACGTAATTCATTTGCATTTGCATGATTATGCATTGTATATATATTTTTGAATAATGACCTTATGTACTTTTGAATTTTCTGTGATTTCAGAAAATGTCTGACATACCATATTACGTCAAGAATGGGGGATTTGTTGTAGGACAATGGAGTTTGTAGAATCAGTATGTAGGTGATCATAAGATTTCAGGTGGATGGTTAGATTACGAGGATGACACGAATGATAAGAAAAATGTTGTAGAATCTGATAGTGATAATTATATGACTGAGAGTGAGGTTGGAAGAACTGAGGTTAGAGCAGAAGTGAGAAGTTATGGAACTAATTTTGAGAAGTATCAGAAAGAGATAGATAGGCTTCGCAGGTTAAGTGAATATGTAGCTCATCTTGGGCCGTATCTTGAGCCACATTGGAAGTTTCAGGATTGTGAGGTGTATGCTAATTCTCATTATATGATAGATCCGCCGTGTCAAGGAGGGATTTTGAAGTATGGATTTAGGAATCCACCATGTTTAGATCCAAAAGGGAGGTGCTGCAAGTTAGGACCAGATGAAAATGAAGCAGGGACGAGCCAAGTTGGAGAAAGTGATGGACCACATCCTATGGAGTGATGTAGTGATGGATTGTTTTTGTATTTCAGTTTATGTATTATTGTGTTGTATTTGGATTATCTAGATGTTGTGAGGTAGTATTGTGATGGATTATTATTATTGTTGTTGTTTAGGATGGTAAGGGTAAGTGACATTAGTGGCAAGGTTTTGTTGCGATTTTCTCGGATTAATGGATGAAATCTACTATTAGCATTTAGTATTTTGATGTGTCTTCATATCTTTTCTTGTAAGATGATTGTGGAAATTAGGTAGTAATGTGTTGTTGGCGTATGCAGTATTCATGTTATATCTTGATGAAAAGATCCTATTCTTTCTATCTCGATGTGTATACTCATTAAGTTTCTTTCTACTGTTATCTCATGGAAAGAGTTGAGTGAGATATGTTTTTGTCATTAACAGGGATTCCTGTGTATGTGACTGAGTATCTTGAAATATGTCTCCAAAGGTTGCCAACCATTAGAGTAGATTATATGATTGTGGGAGTAGTTGTTAGGTTGTTTGAAGCTGATATTGCTGAGGAAACGAGATGCTGTTGAGATTGAAAATCTTGCTGTTTTAGTTGAAGATGTTGCTGAAACTGAAGATGCAACTGAGATTGAAAATCCTGCTGTTTTAGTTGAAGATGTTGCTGAAACTGAAGATGCTGCTGAGATTGAAAATTCTGCTGTTTTAGTTGAAGATGTTGTTGAAACTGAAGATGCTGCTGAAACTGAAGATGTTGCTGTTCCAGTTAGAGATGCTGTTGTTATTCTGCAAAGATTTTAAAAGGATGTCTGCGCGTTAGATTCCTAGGAATGAGAAGAGATGCGGTGAAGAGTGTCGTATGGACATTGATGGTGATTGGAAGGGTGAAATTATATGGATAAGTTCGAGTAATCGATGGATGTTTGATATATATTGATAGTCAACTGGGAATGTTCAACTAGACGAAAAGAGATAGTAATTTAAGGATTGATCCTGATTCGAAATTAAGTGTGGCAGAAAAGGGTAAAGTAACGGTATTGTTGCGAATGACAATAAGGAATAGGAATTTATTTCCTCTAAGAGAAGGTAATCTTGGAATTTAATAGTCTAAGATAAGAAGAGATGGTATTCAAACAGTTACTATAAATCGGGTAAACATGAGGAAGTATGATGTGTAGATCACATATATTTTATACCACTTAAGTAATTATTTATTTACTTGACGTAAGTACGGACCAGCTGGAGGTCGAGCTGTTGAAAGAATAACAAGGAATGTGGTATAAAAATTAGTATTTCTGTGGTAATGAAATGTTTTCATTTCGGTAAAGGAGATTGAATAAAGGAATTATTCAGATAGTGGAAAATCAATATGAAGGGAATGTTGCTGCTATTACAGCCTATATTTTGGAAATACTGATAAGATTTGAGATTTAGATGTAGTAATTTGTATATTCTTATCTGGTAATCATTGAGTTAGAATTTTATTGAAATACTGAAAAGTGTTATTGATGGTGTATTAAATTCTGAAGGTGTTATTGAGGATATATTGAGATATGAAGATGTTAGATTTTAGCAGACTTGAGGACGAGAAATATACGAGAATTTGCGATTGGTTGAAATGAGAAATTCATCGACGGAAGAATAATATATATATAAATATATATATTAAGGAAATATTTTCTGAGCTTATGGAATTAAGAAGTATAGCGCAATCAATTGAACTAGAGTTGTGAGAAAGTTAACCGGGATAAGGATGAATATCATAGGATATGATAAATAAAGGTGGAAAGAATTAAATTGGAATGTTGTTGAGCCTTGAGTACTGATTTCAGGGAGTAATCAGTAGAATTTCTATTTGACGATTTTATTGGTCAATGATGAGAAGGTATGTAGTAGGAAACTACAATAAGTCAAATTTTCTGAGCACTTTACTAGTAGTTGGAAAAGAATGAGAAGATGAGTTAGTACTTGAGGATACTTGTGATTGTTCTACGGAATCGTAGAGTCCACTGTCGTCATAGGAAAAAGGAAGCTTTGTGTTAGCTTGGTGATAGGAGTTATGCAATTTGATTGTATGTTTTATTATATGGTGTTATTAGGAAATTGAGGATGGTAATATGTTTGATTGTAAGGATTGGCAGATGAGACAATAAGGATAATCTGATTTGACTGGAAGGGTAAGTCGTCAGAGAAGTAATAATGTAAGTAAGTAAAGAAGCTGGATGTTTTGTGAATAAGATGATTGCTGTGGGGCTGAACAACTGAGCACCAGAAATTGGTGTCCATTATTGATTATGAATGTTTAGTGTGATGAATAGATGATTGAAGGAAAGAAAAATATTCTCTAACAATTGGAAAATTGTTAAAAAGGAATGGTGTGTAAAATTCTTTAGATAAGAATTTTAGTTGGAGTATTATAGATGTTTTAGAATGTGCGATCTATGGCTGAAGTGATCGTGCAAATCTGACTAGATTGAAACGATTGAGGCTTTGTCGATACCGACTAAACCGACTGAAGCTTGTCAATTCCTTTGTGTATGCTGAGTATTATCAGCGATTTATCAGGAGGTTTTCACTGATTGTTGAACCAAGGATAAAGCTGACAAAGAAGAACTAAATGTGTGAAATCCATTCATATATTTAAGTTGTGGTTGTGAGATCTTATTTTGTAGTTGAGGAAGTTGTTTATGAACGCTGAGGATAGATTGAAGTTCTGTGCCTGTATAGTTAGTATTGGAGGAATCTGAAGGAATTATAGAGCTGCGATGATGATATTTGGATAATATCAAGTGGAAAGAAAAGAAATAGTAGTGTGTTGGCTTGAATAAAGAAGTGTAACGGGGTTTATATGATCATGAGATTGGACATTATGGTATTTGTTTTGGGATTGAAAAGTATTACTTGTATGAAATCAAGTATGAAGAAAATAAGAATAAGAAGGACTTGTTTATAAATGCCATTCGGGGATTTTAAAAGGAAGGAGTTAAGGATTACTTAATGATGAAGGGGAAATAATAACCGGTAAATTTTAAGATGAGATATGTTATAGTTCTGTATTATGAAGTATGTTTCAGATTATGAAGGATAAGTGTGGATACTGTCACTATCAACTAGTGAGTATTTAGTAAGGAGGAGAAGGAAAAAGGACTTATAAAGTTTCTGAAGTAATTAAGAATTGACTCTTAAGTTTTGAGATATTGGAATATTGGTGGCAACAAGCAGAATGGATGGAATGGAAAGAAAGTTAGAAACAAGGTAATAAACTAATGGAAAAGGAATATCAAAGAAAGAAGATCAACAGATTGTTGGAAATTTTGAAATAGAATGGTAATAGAAATGAGAAAGTTGAGATGTATGTTTTTGTGGGACAAAAACGGTTATTGTGATTATTTAATTTTTCTTCTATTAGATCAGAGAGTGTGTTAAGAATGCAAGGACCAGTGGTGAATGAATTTTTCAGATCAAAGAGAATTTAATTATTCTTAGAGTGCTGAGAGTGTCGCATGTAGTATTGAAGGGATTATACAAATTGAAGTATTAATATAGAATGGTAGGAATAGAATATATTACGATATCAGGAAGTGATTTGACCATTATACATTTCAGATTTGAATATATGAGGCTAACGGAGTTATTTAAACAGTAATATGATATGAGAAAGAAGATGTAATTATGTACTATGGAAGGTACATTATTTCAGTGATCTAGCAAGCACTACGCTTGGGACATAGAGATTGTTAGAATTAATGAAAGTGGAAAATGAGTATGGAAATTAAGTGACTGGTTAGAATTATTGATAATCTCATTGTATTTAGTTCAAGTATAACCTCAGGACATAGAGGCAGAGTAATTTTTGAATACTGGAAATCGCTGTGATAAAGTATGAGTATTGGATAAGGTTTGAACATATTATATGTGAACAAGATATTGCGATTGACTTTTGAATATTAGAGATTTCTACTGAAAGTGTGAAGAATTGAGTTAAGAAGGAATATTGCGTATTTTCGGAAAGCAATGGACAGAGTGAAAGGATGAATTGAACGATGGTAATTGAAACTGGTATCAATCACATCAACATATAATAGAAACTTGGGATGATGATATCTTAATATTTTACTATGAGGACTAATGGAAACTAGTGAAGATGGAATCCTTATGCGATGATAATCGTCATATCAGTAGTTAAGAGGTGTAATTTGAGAACATACATAGTTGTGGGGTATGTTGTCAGAGTATTGGGGCAGGAATGAAACTAAGAAAGTAATGCTGAAGAAGTATGAATGATGAAGGAATATTAGCATAATAGAAGGTGAAATTAAAAATTTGAAGTGTAGTAATAATTGTGGATATGGTGATATCATAAGAATTGAGTTGGACTGGTGTGAAAGACGTGAGTATCTCTTGAGAATAAGAGGTCACGTTGACTCTAGAAGTAAGGAAGTGCGAGTATGAGGCGGGTTGAGCGCCGGGACGTCGCTCTCTTTTAGGAGGGTAGGATGTAACAACCCAAAACAGTGGTCATTATTTAATTATATTTTTACGTATATTTTTGAAATTTTTGACGAGGTTGATTATTACGACGATTGGTAATTTGATTTGGATGATGTTGAAATTTTATTTTTACGTTTTGACGAGTTGCGAGGATTATTAGTGATGACGATATCGACGGATGCCCGAGAAATTTTACATTTTATTTTAAACATGTCGATGTTTAATATTTTGATGTTTTTATTTTAAATGTCGTATTAAGTCGTGCCAGGACTATATAATATCATATTTTGTGTGCGTTTTAAGTTTTGAGAAGCATTTTTATGAAACCCGAGACCCGTAAATATTTTCAAAAGTGACTAATAGTCATTTCCCGCTTTTTAACAAAGTATTTGCATTTTGGTCCAAAAGAATCACAATTGGCAAAAACTACCCTAAACTTTTCCCATATAAAATGGAAATTTAAACACAAAACACACACACAATCACAACACATGCAAATTTCTCTCTCTCTCCCTCTTTTTCTTTCTTTGTCCGTCCACCAAACAAGAACAAACACCCCTTGATTTTCAAAATTTAGTTTGATTCAACAAAAACTAATCAAAGACCCATCTTAGTTTCATCATTCTCTATCCATTGGTATGAAAATTTCCCACATGCATGAATATTTTTGAAAAACCCATTTTTGGATGAAAATCATGTTGTTTGATCATAAATTGTTGTTGTATGTAGGTGTTTATGTTCATATACATTAGTTTTTATGATTGCATGTTGATATTTTTGAGTTGGGTTTTTATGAAGTAATCATCTAGGATGATTTAGTGTGTTATGATATAAACTAGCAGTGTAAGAATGATTATAGTGGTAAAAATGGGGTTAAAATGTGGTGAAAAATTAATTTTGAAGGATATTTAAATATATATATTTTAAACAGATTATTAAGAGTAATTTTCTGAAAATATGAGTTTGAGTTTGAGATGAACTAATTAGATATTGTTGTAGAGGATGTTTTTATCTTCGTTTTGGTATAAGGTAGGACTTCTAGCTCCAAACGAGCGAAAAGTAACGTTAGTTTGATTATTTCGTGTACCGGGAGACGAGTATCGTCACAATATATAATTGTTGTCGATATTT
Organism: Glebionis coronaria; assembly: GCA_025667525.1. Classification (NCBI taxonomy): domain Eukaryota; kingdom Viridiplantae; phylum Streptophyta; class Magnoliopsida; order Asterales; family Asteraceae; genus Glebionis; species Glebionis coronaria. Next base: position 21,441 of record JANFOE010000485.1, read on the forward strand.
GGATCGAATCTCGGGGACTATAAAATGGATTTTTAAATATTTCATGGACTGATTTTGAAGGTTAAGTATGAGGATGTCGAGTTATTTTCAAAGTTGAGTGTCGGTTTCATAAACGGAGAAAAATAAATGTGTTAAAAGACTATATGAGTTGTTGACGTAAAACTGTCCGGTTTTTGTAGTTCAAAGATGAGTCGGGAAAGGAACTTTAAATGTAAAATATTTTGAATAGTTTTTAACAGGGCTTTCTATATATAGTAAGTGAAGTTTCTGATTAGTATCATAAAAATTTGACGTGTTTAAGTGGGGTAAATGAGCTTGTACATTTGGTGTGTACCGGCAGATTTTTATCGAAGGAGTTAAGTAATAGAATAAAATATATAGAATGGAGTAAAAGGTCACTTGTATTATTTTTATTTTGGATTGATTTTGATTTTATGATTTTTAGTTGATATTACGAAGTATGGATTTTTCTCGAGTTATTATTGATGAACGCGCCTTATTTGATAGGTTGCGGTTTTTGTGTTTACCGGGCATCAACTATCGTCGAAGATCGTCTTGCTACTGCTATTACTTCAGGTGAGTCTATAGCCTCGCTTTCTACTTGTTTTAATGATTTTAAAACCCGCGAGGGGGATACATGCTATTTGAAGTAAAATGAACACATGTCATGAGTAATTGTTGGACCCGATGTTGCCTTTGTTGCATTTGATGAAATGAATTGTATAAGTACCTAATTGCATAAGACCCTAAATTCATGAGCCGTTAACTATCTTCTGACTTGATGTTGCGAGTTGGGAATAGCCGCTTATTCTAATAATAGTACTATTGGGCTGACAACCCTATCTGAGACCAGGGCTTTACGCTGAGTAACCTGCTGGGAAGGATAATTTTACGTGAATGAGAATTGGTATTCTTGCAATTAATACCCTAGTAGGGGCACTGGTATTTTTCTAATCATGCTGGCATTTGACGTGGGTGACTAAGTTAAGGGGTCGGTGTCATGAGCTTAATACAATTTCATAGCTACTGCTATAATATGATATACCTGATTAATAGATTGTATGGCCACAATTCTATTAAACAATTGTGAATGATTTTTACGATGTGTTCAATTATGTTTTGTAAAACCTATAGACTTGCTCAACCTTTGTGTTGATGATTTTAAGCATGTATTTCAGGTACTTGAAGTTGTTGAATTGCGGAGCTTGCTGGAGAAGGATTGCGGAATTGCTTTTGTAGTAATTTGGTTTATAACATATTTCTTTCCCTATTGTCGTAAACATATAGTAAATGGTCAAATATTTTGGTAAAAGGTTTGTTGTTTTGATTAAGATCCTAGGGGAACCTGTACGGTACTCTGATATATTTTTAAACCGATTTTACTTGGGATTGAAGGTTTTAGACCTTGATTTAAATTATTTCCATATTTATTCTTAAATATATTGTTTTTGGGTCATTTAAAGAGTATTAAAAGGAAGTTTGTGAATAACACCCAATTGTGTATTTTCCGCTGCGCAATGTAAAATTGGGGGTGTTAGATTAGTGAACAAAGGGATTCAAGGGATATGACTGGGATTGGGATGAAAGAGTATCCTGGTGTTCCACCACCCGCTGGGTACTTCTATGGTGTCCTTAGAAAGGATTTGTCTTGGACTGGTATTCCAGAACTCCAAGAAGAGGAATTTATTCCTCCATCAAGAGTTCTTACCAGTAGAGGAATACTAGAAGAAATTGATTGATTTGGACCAATGGAAGAAAGCCAACCCTACTTTGTTTGTTAAAGGTGGCATGCTTAGTGAAAGCCCAAATGAGTCAACACCTATAAAAGTGACTAAGCCTACTACTGGAAAGACTGTTGACCTTGGCTTAAACGTTGATAGAAAACCTAGTATTAAATATGCAGAAATGTATAGAAAACCTAGGTCACCAAAAAGTCAAGTTAGTGATAATAGGACAAGTTTCTTTTCATCTAGACCTAGATGTATGTCTAGAAAAGCCTGTTATACGTGTGGGAGTTTTTCACATTTGGCTTATAAGTGTGTCAATGCTTCAAAGGTCAACGCTGATAGCAAGTCAACCATGGTCAAACCCAAACCGTTTGTCCAGCATAGTCCACAAGTCATTAGACCAGCTCCATTCTTTACTAAAGGGTCTAATACTTATGGACAAAGGCCTTTTCAAAAGACTAATACATGGTCTAACAGACAATGGGTTCCTGTAGCAAACCCTAGGTCTGACACTAATAAGGGTAATTTCAACGTTGTCAAGAACAATTTTAACGCTGACAGGAATCTTTCTAACACTGTTAGACCAAGTAATAACAAATACTTGCAACAAAAAGGAAAAGGGTCTAAAGCTTCTTCTAGCTTATCATGGAGACCCAAACAGGACCAAAACCCTAATTCAGCTGGTATATCTATGACCTGTAGTAGATTTCACTATATTTCAAAGGTCATAACTAAACCAATTGGGGTTAACTGGGTGTTTAATCCAAAAACGGATGAACAATGGGTTGTCATAAGGACTAAATCTGTTCTTATTGAACAACCAAATGAATCCAAGTCTGCTCAGGCTTGGGTTCATAAAGAAAACTAATTTGTTTTCTTTATGTGTAGGGTATTCAAAAGCAGGTTAATGATTATGGCTATTGGGATAGTGGATGTTCTAGGCACATGACGGGGAAGGAAGATTATTTGACAAACTTTACCCCCATTAAAGATGGTGACAAAGTGTACTTTGGAGGTAGATATGGGACTATCACTCAAGGCACTCTTATCACTAACAATTTGCGCTTTGAAAACGTATTTCTGGTAAAAGAACTCGATTACAATCTGTTTAGTGTATCACAAGTATGTGATAACAAAAATAAGGTTATTTTCACTGATACTGAATGCTTGGTGTTAAGCAAAGATTTTAAGATACCTGATGAGAAATTCATTGATTATAGAACACCTAGGCATAAGGACATTTATAATGTGAATCTTAATGGAATTAGGATGAATAATAATCTGTCATGTCTATATGCTAATGCTTCAGTTGATGAGAGTAATCTTTGGCACAGAAGGTTAGGGCACATTAATTTTAAAAACATAAATAGACTTTTGAGGCATGGTCTAGTTGATGGTTTACCTGAAAAGGCGTTCCACAATGACCACTCTTGTGTTGCATGCCTTAAAGGCAAACAACATAAAGTCTCCTTTAAGTCTAATCTTGTGCATTCTACTTCTAAACCACTACACTTGCTGCATATGGACTTGTTTGTTCCAACTAATATAGAAAGTTTAAATGGTAAATCTTTTTGTTTTGTCATAACTGATGATTTTTCTAGATTTACTTAGACTTTATTTTTGGCTTTGAAAAGTGAAACTGCTGATATTTTGATTAACTTTATTACCCAAATTGAAAAGAAGACAGGGAATGAGGTTAAAATTCTTAGAAGTGATAATGGTGGTGAGTTTAGAAATAAGCCGTTAGATGACTTTTGTGCCAAGAAAGGGATTACTAGGCAGTTTAGGTAGCTAGAACCCCACAACAAAATGGGGTAGCTGAAAGGAAGAATAGAACACTCATAGAAGCAGCTAGGACAATGTTGGCTGATGCTCACTTTCCCATTGCATTTTGGGCTAAGGCTGTGAATACAGACTGCTATGTTCAGAATAGGGCTTTAATCAACAAAATCCATAACAAGACACCTTATGAGCTATTTTGGAGTAGGAAACCTAATATTGGTTTTCTTAAACCCTTTGGCTCTCATGTAGTTGTATTAGACACTAGTGATGCCTTAGGAAAGTTTAGTGCTAAAGGTGATGAAGGCTATTTTATGGGCTATTCAGTGCAGAGTAGAGGATATAGGGTTTACCTTAAGAAAGAAAAACGTATACTTGAAAAGGTACATGTTAGGTTTTTAGAAAGTAAACCTAGTGATCCTGAAAGTGGACCAAATTGGTTATTTGACTTGGAACCTCTATCTAGAACCTTAAATTTTATGCCTGTTACTAATCCAGACATTGTGAAGGTGACTTCAAATGTTGTGGAAGAACTAGTTGTTGAAATTTTAGGTATACAGGTTGATAAGGAGGTAGGATCACAAGACGACAAATTAACACCCATACTTGAGTATGTTACCATTCCTATATGGACAGATGCATTTGCTGCTGCTGGAAAGGAAAAAGGTGGTCCACAAGTAACACCAGTTGATGAAAACATGCACGAATCTTCAAACGCTGACAAAGGAAAATCTGGCGCTGACAGGACAAATTCAGGCGTTGATGGCTCAAACGTTGACAACCCTAATTCAGGCGTTGACAACTCTTTTGACCATTTATTCTCTTCCAGTGTTTTTGAACAAGGTGAACCTTCCAACATACATGGAGAGGTTCATTCAGGTGATGATGAAGAAGAATTTGAAGAAGATATTGGCAACTTGGAGATTGAAATTGAAGACAACACAATTATTGAAGGATGAGTGCTTACATCCACTATCAAGAATCACCCTTCTTCTCAAATTATTGGTGATGTGATGTCTCCTGTACAAACTAGAAGATCTCATCAGAATCATGGAGGTTTTATTGCCAATATCCACAAGAAGGTTTATACCCCTCTTGTTCAGGCATGTTTGTTTGCTTGTTTTCTGTCACAACAGGAACCCAAGAAGATATTTGATGCTCTCAAAGAACCAAGCTGGGTGGAAGCAATGCAAGATGAGCTTCACCAATTTACTATTCAAGATGTTTGGGAGCTAGTTGATTGTCCCAGACATGTCAGACCTATAGGGACAAGATGGGTTCTTAGAAACAAAAAGGATGAGAGAGGGATTGTGGTCAGAAACAACGTTTAGTTTCTCAAGGCTATACACAAGAGGAAGGGATAGACTATGAGGAGGTTTTTGCACCTGTTGCAAGGATTGAGGCAATAAGGATTTTCCTAGCCTATGCTTCTTACATGGGCTTCAAAGTCTATCAAATGGATGTGAAGAGTGATTTTCTTTATGGCATAATTACAGAGGAGGTTTATGTTATGCAACCTCCTGGTTTTGAAGATTCTGAACATCCAGACAAGGTGTATAGAGTGAAGAAAGCAATGTATGGACTTCATCAGGCCCCAAGAGCATGGTATGGCACATTGTCCACCTATCTAGTGGAAAATGGATTCAAGAGGGGCACCATAGATCAGACTTTGTTTACCAAGAAGACTGGAAAAGGACTTCTTACTTGTACATGTCTATGTGGATGATATCATCTTTGGATCTTCAAGTCCAAAGATGAGTGAAGACTTTTCCAAGCTCATGAAAAATAACTTCAAGATGAGTGCAATGGGAGAGATGAACTTCTTTCTAGGGTTACAAGTTCAGTAGAAAGAAGATGGTATCTTCATCTCTCAAGACAAATAGGTAGCAGAGATCTTGAAGAAGTTTGGCTTTTCTCCACATGAGAAACGGGCTAGCACACCCATGGATAGGGAACACCCTTGGGGAAAGGTTGGATATGGAAAAGAAGTGGATGTCAGGCATTATAGGTCAATGATTGGATCATTGATGTATCTTACAGCTTCAAGACCTGACATTATGTTTGCTGTGTGTGCATGTGCACGCCATCAAGTGACTCCCAAAGAGTGTCATCTTCATGCTGTCAAGAGGAATTTTAGGTACCTTAGGTGCTATCCCACCTTGGGATTATGGTATCCAAAAGATTCTCCATTAGAGCTTATTGCATATTCAGACAGTGATTATGGGGGTGACAAGTTTGATAGAAAATCCACAACTAGTGTATGCCAATTTCTTAGGAGTAGGTTGATATCTTGGCAATGCAAGAAACAAACAGTGGTGGACAATTCTACAACTGAAGCAGAATATGTAGCTGCAACTGCTTGTTGTGGACAAGTCTTATGGATTCAAAACCAGCTGTTAGATTATGGGTATAATTTCATGCATACCAAGATTTTTGTAGACAATAACAATACTTTATGCATTATTAAAAATCTTGTACATCACTCTTATACAAAACACATAGATATTAGACATCATTTTATAAGAGATTTTTTTGAAAAAGGATTAATACAACCAGATAGGGTTGACACAGAAGAAAATGTGGCAGATTTATTAACTAAACCTTTTGATACTAGGAGATTTCAATACTTGGTAACAAGTATTGGAATGATCAATCTTACCTAATATATGTTTTTGAACTCTTTGTAAAAGTATGTACAAGATATGCATTGTTATTGGTCTTTGTACAAAATTAGATTTTCTACTTTATTTGTCTAACGCTGACAAAGGTTATTTAACGCTGGAAAGTGTTAAATTGACATTGTTAGCAACATGTTAGTTTGTGGTTTTTGATCTAATTATGCAGGCGTTGTTAGCATTGTACAAATGGATACAAAGTTTCTTATAGATCCTTGGAGCTTACTTGGAGCGTGTTCAAGTTTATGGATGATGGTTGGAATGTTTATATTCCTATCTTGACATAAATTTTTATTCATGTATTATGTTTTGCAACTTATGTATCATAGTTTAAGGGGAGGTTTAGGAAACCTTTAGGACTTTTTGGGTATTCATATAATACTCTTATCACAATTCTAGATTGTGTCCACTGGTGAGTACGAGTTAGTTTACTAAATCGTGAGGCACTGTAGCATGCAAAGTTGATATACTATGCACGCTGCCAAGACTTTTTGACCTAGAATTGGATGTGGTCTGTTGGGAGACTTGGGTATAATTTTTATTGGGCTTACCTAGGAAGTTACAAAGGATTTTATAAGATAACTTCACTGTTAAGAACTTTGGTTAGCAAGGGACACTTGAGGACAATTATGTCTATCTTGCTTAAGCAAGTGTGCATGATTGGACAGTGCTTGCCACCACATGGTAATTTTCAGTCTATAGGTTATCTTCACTAGGATAAATTACTTTGTTAAGGTCCTTTTTCTTTTTTTTTTTTTTTTTGACGTTGACAGTTTTATTTACAAACGTTGTTAGGACCAATTTTGACGTTGACATTGGAAAATCCAACGTTGACAAGAATATAGCCGTTGAGCGTTGATAGGTTATTTTTTACCATTGATAAACATTGGGTCCTACCTAGCTGTTATTTTTGACGAAAATTTGGGTCGTAATTTTAGGAGTTGGTAACTTTTTATTAATGCACAAGATAAGCTATATATTTTCAAGATTTTAATCATTATATTTTGAAAATAACTGCCTCATCTTTGACCAATCACATGTTTTAACCTCTCCTATATATTTGGCTCATTCTTTTGAAACAAGGCAACTACTTATTCTTGTCTAACTAAATTTTCACACACTTTCATCTTTCATAAACATTTCTCACAGTTTTCTACATCAATGGCGCCTAAGTTTAAACCGATTGATTTGGAAGTGAGGTTCAGAAGTCAGCACAACATGGTTGCCTATTTAGAGGCTGACAATATTGGGGAAACAGAGTATTGTCAGCCTCTAAATAGGCAACCATGTTGTGCTGACTTCTGAACCCCAAGATTTTTGCATGGGCTTCCATGGGTGGTTACTGAAGCCTTGATTTGCCAGGCTTTGCATCTTAATGATGCAGATGGTATAACCACCCTACCCATTGGTGAGCTAGAACAAGGACTTCAAGCTTTGGGTTATCCTTTCCCTGAAGAGGGAACTTTAAACAAATATTCAAAACAGGAATTTCCCCCAGCTTGGAAGTACTTGATACATGTCATTCTTCAATGTTTGAGTCCCAAATGTACTGAACACAATGAAATTAACAGATCAATTAGGAGTGCCATTATGTGTATTGCTACTGGGAAAAAAATATAATTTTTATAAAATGATTTTTGATGGCATATGTCATAACAAGGGTAGCAAGATGACTCTTGCTTACCCAAGATTTTTGCAAATGGTGTTTGATGAACAAAGATATTGCACTAGGGATCACAATGATTTTTATACGATCCCTGTGCAAAAGAAAGAAATTTTTGGAAAGATGAATACACCACCTCACAGAGATTTACCCCTTACCTAAGCCATGCTTGTTGTTATTGCAGCAGCACAACCTCAAGCAGACCCTCTACCACAACCAGACCCATTACCTGAACAATCACCATCACCCTAACAAATGGATATTGATGAAGAACCCTTCAACACTAACACGTTAAATGTTGGCATTGACACTCCAAATCTAAACGCTGACACCCTTTTACAACAAACCCAAACACCCCTTAACCTTCAAACTGAAACCCAATCAACATCATCTTCTACACCCCCTGAATTTAGGTTGGTAAAATGCCCAAGTACTACTAGAGTGTTCTCTTCTAGTGGTCCTAGCCATGTTGCAGAGAGAACCACCACCACAAGTGTGGTTGGTGACATGGGTGGGGCTAGGACTATTGGTACTAGCTAAGATGTAGGCCAAGCTAGTCCTAACATCATTAAGACCCCATCCATGCCCCATGACTCTACTTTGAGAGGTTAAATTCCCATTCTAGAGGAGGGAATATTGGAACCCTATACATTGTTGGAATTGACGGCTGTCTGCATTAGCTTGCAAAAGCAAAATGCAGACCTTGTACATACTGTCTCTACACAAGGCCTTGAACTCAAGCAATTGAGGGAGTGGATTGTTGTTTTGGAAGCTGCTGAGACTAGGAGAAGGCAGACAAGAGTCCTTTCATCAGGGGAGGATTCTTACAAAGGGGAGGAAGCTGCTACTGAGCCATTTAATTCAAGTGATAAAGGCTCAGGTGGTTCTATTGGTGTGGAAATGGCTGAAGCTTTGATCAGCTTGAAGGAGAGGCCAGTTATTGATGTTTCACTAGCGACTCCAACAAAGATTTCGTTTATGGAGATGCTGGAACAGGTTTCTAAGCCCAACGCTGACTAGAGTAAGTTGAGCGTTGACAAGCAAGTTTTTGACGCTGACAAGCTAAGCGCTGATAGGAGTATGTTAGGCGTTGACACACAGGTTTTGGACGTTGATAGACCTGCAGGTATGGTTGATGTATCCCAGTCATCAGCTATTATCAAGGATGTGTCTACACAGGTACCATCATCATCTTTACCCACCATTGATATATCAGATAAAGGTAAAGGGATTATGGTAGAAACAGTAGTTCCCAAGGATGCAGCCCAAGTAAAGTTTGATTCTATATTGGCTGCACAACTTGAGAAAGAAGATAGGATGAAGGAGACTGATATTGAGAGTAAGGAAAGCAGTGGTGATGAGAGTACAGATTCAAGTGTAATGATTATTGAAGAACCAGAGAGGCTTGAATATGGCGATGAGTTGGCAAAGGAAAAGATTGTAGAGTTGAAGAATCAGGTGGATTATGAGATGCCTGAAGTTGCTCAGATGTACTTTGCATGGGAAAATAAGGTAATGGAGAATCCAGACATGACTTTATCAGATCAAATTTGGGGTTTGGAGATTCTACTAAGAGTTCAAAGGGATTGCAAGGTGATTCTGAAATATAAAGCTAGCAAAGTTCTTTCACAGACTAAGACGGCTAGAAGGCAGCTCTACTACATGTTGCTCAGATGTCATCAAACATGTTGAAATTTTAAGAAGTTGTAGGGATTGTCCTTTGTTGAATTGGATTATAAGGCTTATCCTATTTGGGAAAGTTTGCAAGAGCAGAACACTATCAGACTTCTTTCAGATGAAAGAAAGGAGGAACTTGCAGAAGAGATGCAGATCCAACAGGCTATGGTTACACCAAGACCATTGAAGAAGGGAGTTCTACTTGAGTTCCCAAAAAATATGGATAGAGTGAATCCTAGTGAAGCTTTTATTAGAAGGAGTATTAAGCTATCACCCTTAAAAGCTTCACATATGGTAGAAGTGTTATCTCATGATTCCAGAAACCCTATAGTTAGTTATGAGGAAGATGCAAGTGGGTTTTGGATGGTTGGTAGATATGGGAAGAAGGTACACACTTTTACTACTCTTATGTCTTTGTTTGCAAGCCTGGATAGGGAAGACTTGGCAGACCTTTGGAGGTTGATGCAGGCCAAGTATGAGACTGAAGCACCTACTTTAGTCAATGGAATAAAGACTTGGTCAACATTCAAGAGAATGTGTGGACCAGATGAAGAAGATCCAGTTTGGAAGGATCTTGATGATATCAGTGGGCTTCAATGGCGTTTACATTCAGCAGCTGGTGTGTATCACTCGAGTACTACAAAGTTTTCTGAGTATCTTCTTGTGGATGCTGAATATCCTATGTCCAAAGAAGTTTTGAAGAAAATGGTGTCAACACAGCTGTAGATGGATTATACAAGTGACGTTGGCAAATATTTGATTAGATATATTTATTTCCAACTTAATAAGATTTGTAAGAATCCTCCTTGTACTTATTTTTTATTCAGAAACTTGATTACTAGAGTAGATATCAAGTTTAGGGGAGGATTGTTGGGAATAAAATGAAGCCAAGACACTAAGACACTGACAAGAGGAATTTGGACGTTGATAGGAAGAAATCAAGCGTTGTCAAGACAAGCGTTGACAGGAAGAAGTCAAGCGTTGATAAGAAGAAGTCAAGCACTGATAGGATACTTAGTCTACACGTTTTATGTTTCCAGTAAAGATATGTTCGACAATGCATTTCTTATGTTTATCTTTACCTAAAATAGCTAATACGTAGACTCTTGTACAAGGCTCCTTGATCTATTAAAGGAGGCCTTTAGGTTTAGTTCAATATATGTTTTTCACACTTTCATTGTACGCAAGTTCTATTAATCAATCAAAGTGAAATTTGGTTTATCTTGTTTGTGTGTTCTTGTTTAAGTATTAATTCCGCATAATACTTAAATTGTTTCATATACAACAAAGTTTCTCTAAGTGTTTAACTTGATTTATTCTCGTTTACACAAGCTAAGTCGATCTAAGTTTGGGATCAACAACATTGCATTCCGCTTTTTCGCTTAGCGAAAGACACCCAACCGTTGGCTAATTACTGTTGGTAGAATACACGGAAAAGGTTCATGGTGGGGTCTATGTCTAGGGTGCGGCAGTTTATTTTGAAATTGGAAATTTTGGCCGCCCCTATACAATGCAATTGAGAGACGTGGGTCTCATAATGCATCAACACACTAAGAAGGAAGCGTGACATGGGTATACGCTGGTTTGCATAGTCGAAAAACCGGGTGTACACCCCTATCTTTCTCGTTGGGGTCTGGCTTATATTATGTCGAGGGTTAGGAACTTCTGGGTGTAGATAGTTAGGTATGTAGAACTCTGTGGTGAATGGGTCTAGCTCCTCTATGGTCAAGGTTTACATAATGGCGGATAATTGTTTCACCATGGTGTTATATGTATCAAATGGTGGTCGCGCAAATTATCTTCGTTAAGATATGGTGATGATGGCATGTGTTGAAGGAGTTAATGGAGGTTTGAGAGTTTTTGTAATTGGTAAACAGTCAAAAGGAGGCGTCAGGGGTATATATATTTATATACCTATTGATTTACTGTTCACGATTAGATATGTGCCACGAGTTTCCCACTTGCTAGATCCAAGGGTAGAAGTTGAAGGGGTAACTATGACGTGGCAGGCGCTTTTCTCGGGTACCGAGGAGGTTAGGTAAAAGGGGGATGAATGTCTTCTTGGCGGGAATGTTTGAAATCTTTGTTCATATCTGGACTATGCGAATGGTCTAGTTGATTTATAGTCTAGCAGCCGTGGTTTGAACTTATGACCACTAGACTGGGGGGACATGATGATGTATACTCCCTGGTTGGGCTGTATAGCCCGAACCATGGGTACTACCCGCATCCATCAGGAATGGGTTGAATGCTTATGCGATGCGCGCGTAAGCCCAGGAGGCCCGGTAAGCCGCTATCTCACATACAGCTAATTACTTAGCCAGGTCCTCGTCGCAGCGTGACAGGATCAGACAAGAATATAATCTATCATATAGATATATTTGCCTAAAGGGAAGAGATATACACTTGCCTTAGTTATGCGATAAGGACCAAGCTATTTTAGGTCATTATCTCTTCCTTTGGCCACAAGAGTAGGAGAGCCCAGCCAGGACTCTCGCGGGTATAAAAGGAACCCTGTAGGTTCCACAGAGGTACGATACACACAAATACCATAAACACTACATACTCAAATCGATTACTTACTCTCACACCGGAGTCTAATCGTGGGTCACAAGCCCACGGTAAGCCTAACGGTGTCTGTTTAGTGCGCATGGTCCTCAAAGCAAGTTTCACTTGGTGCACGAGCCGGAGTCCACAAGACCCCAAATTAAGCATAATTTGGGTCAAGCTCGGTCTACCCAACTTTTGTATCAACAATATTCTAGGGGAATCACTTCATGACTATTATTGTATATTTGCAACATTGCCCAATGAACTAAACATTTACACCATGAGGATTGAACAATTTCAAATCAACACTAAGTTCTTGAACACTCTTACCCTAGAATGGAGCAGATTTGTTACTGATTGATAATTGATGAAGGGCCTACACACAACAAACGTAGATCAACTTCAAGCTTATTTGCAAGAACATGAACGACATGTGCATAAACTCCGTGTGTCGCAATCACAACATCAAGATTCACTAGCCCTTGTTGCCTCTCATCAAATGGCTCCGTATCAAAACTCGGCTTACCCACCTTAACAACTATCATATAAACAATCTTTGGATCAACCTCAGAATTCACCACATTTCTCTTATCAATAACAACAACATCAAGTCAGTGCTCATTAACATCTTGCTAATCAAGCACCATCATCCTAAGTAGTCACCTATTAACCACCTGAAATTAATCACAATGCTTACTCACATCAAGTCATCGCTCCTAAATTTGGCTACTTTTTATATTATGATGTTCAACAAGCATAAGATTTCTACAAAATGCAGCATACCAATCAGATTATCTCGATGCATATGAGTTAGATTGTGATGCTTTCAACAGTGCCAAAAGTAGCTCGCATGACACACTTGTCTGTCTATGGTTTAGAAAAAATATCTTAGGTATCCATCGCAAACAACGATAATAGTGTTGGACAACATCAAGTTGGGCACGAGTCTAAGTACCCGAAAGAGAATCTGGTGGTTAGTAGCTCAAATGAAGGGATACAAAATGATAGAAATATCAGTGTGAGTATCTCGACTTAGAGTGAAACATAACTGACAACTATTTCAAATATGACCGCTTTTGCTCAACGAGATATGGTAATGGTACCTGCATCTTTGCTTGACCAAATGAATACCGTTGTCCTAGACACCCTAAGTGTGAATAGCAGACTCTCTACTGAGCTAGCTTTATGTAGGAAAAAGTAAAAACTTTAGAAACAGGTCCTAAGGCAGAAAAGTTAACTTATCCCGAATTTGATGAGTTTCGAAAAAAATTGGCACATTTACAAGAGATAGAAAATCTAGGAGTATATCTTTCTAAACATGTTCAATAAAAAGAGTTGGTTGTAACAAATCTTCAAAAACTTAAAAACGATTTCGAAATAATCGAGTCTAAAAGGGTTGGCACAAAAATTAATACAACTACTCAAATTAGAAAGTTAGATAACTTGCTTTTAAAACAATATTGCCCGACTCAACCGGTACACATGTTAA